>OY804555.1:18261377-18283877 GCA_963680865.1 Spergularia marina
AAATGAAGATTTTGCGGAGACATGATTTGAACCCGTGACCTCAAGGTTATGAGCCTTGCGAGCTACCAAGCTGCTCTACAAAAGAGCTGCATAAGCCAGTACCATCATACTTACGTGCATCATTAACCAATGTGATTGAAGGGCAGGTACTAATATTGAAGATTGATGCATTTGCGTTAAAAGGCCGGAAGTAGCAAACCCTTGGGTAAAAAGAGCACTTGGTGCAGTTATTGCACTTAAATTTTTTTTTTGTTTTTTAAAATATGGAATCATATGAATAATGTAAAAACTCCAGGAAAGGAAGATTAATGATTCGTATAGATCACTTAAGGGAAAATGTTTCCAATAAACCCAGCGAGTAACTAATAATCCCGTTATAGATAAAAAAGTAATTATCATGCCCTTTTCTAATGAATTATATAGTCGTACTTTTTCATTAACCAATAAAGTTATCAAATGGAGTGTAATTACAATGGAAACCGTCGAAAAAGAAATATGAGTCAAAATATGTTCTAAAGTCGAAAATATCATATAAAATTTTATAAAAAAAAATAATAATAAACCCCGCAATGAAAAATTAGCAAATCAAAATACGAAGGAAAATTCAGGTAATTTTTCATTCCTACTGGGCTAGAGGATTGTTGAATTGTTTTGATAATTTTTAAGATGTTATGCCGCCACTCGGACTCGAACCGAGATGCTCTCGCACTGCTTCCTAAGAGCAGCGTGTCTACCAATTTCACCACAGCGGCTTGTTTGAAATCATAATACCCCTTTTTTATTCAATCGTCTAGATTAATTCAATACAATGTACTTTTTGTCGTTTCTCTTTTCGACTTTTATAAATAGAGTACAGTGAGTATTCTGTTTACCATTCTGGGGTAGATCAAAAAAAGTTTTTTCTCATTGTCATTTGGTAAGGATAAATGCATTTTTTTTAGTTGATTTCAAAAGTAGTAAATAATCCTTATAAAAGACTTTTTTATTAATCTTAAACTGGATATTTTTATATCCAAAAAAATCAAATTAACAATTTTAACAATAGTGAATTAAACAATTGAATAACATAGGCTATTTTCTTTGTCTATAGGTTATTTTATATTTCAACAAACTAATTGAATATTGAACTGAATATGTCATATAACAAAAGGTTTTATTTTTCTATTGAACAATTGATAAAAAAAAAGTACCAGTTTTTGGTTGACATCAGAATTCTTATTCTACAGATCATAAGACAAAAGTCACACTTTTGTCGAAACATTAATGAAAATATTTATTTCATAGGTAACTTATGACTAAAATTGATTTTCAGAAAAAATTTAATTTTAGTCATAAGTTGTCATGCTAATTTATTTGTTATTTTAAGCTCGTTTTTTTGAATCAGATCTATTCCTATTATTCCAAACTTTGAGTACTGATTTTTCGTACAAAAAAACTTTTTGAATTCCCAGTAGCAAGGGATTTTGCTAAAGAAAAAGCTTTTAACGCTGCCCAATACCCCTTCTTTTTCCAAATATTTTTACGAATACGTTTTTTGGAAATAGAAGTACGTTTTTTTGGAACTGCCATTTCAAATTGAGTTGATTCTTCATTATTATAGTTGGATGTGAAAGACATCTATTGTTCAAACAAATCTTTACTTCTTATTTATTATCTGTGTATTTCTATTATAACCTCTTTCATCGATTTTTAAAAAATATAAAACCAAAATTTTAAATTAAATAATAAAATATTCAATTAGGAGGAACAAACTATTCTGCGATATTATAGGCAATTTCTAAATTAATAAGCATGCCCCTTTATATCTATATCTCTTCTTTAGTTTTGGGGTGCTGTAGTTGTATTTAAATATACTTTATATGTACATAAGATAATAAAACACGCCGACAACGTTTAAAAACAAATCGTGACTTAGTCGTAATTGAAAAACTTGACTTTAGTTTTTTTAAAATAGAGCTCATTTTTTGATATATTTTTTTTTGGATTGGAACGGAAAATAATCAAAAAATTTTGCGCAAAATGGGTTACAAATTATGAAAAAACTAAAAAATAAATGAAGTATTTTGCAAAATTATTATTCTGAATTTTATTAGAATTTGGGTAAGTAAAGTTTATAATTAAAGTTTTTTTATCCTGTAGTTTATATATGTATTATAAATTATAAATAAATTGAATGTCACAAAAATAAAAAATTTTAAACTCTTTTTCACTTTCATCTATTTTATTAAAAACATAATAACTTTTTCACTACCCCATTTTGTACCGATGAGAACTTCTTTAGTTAAACAAACTAAATATCTATATATTTAGTTTAAGTTCGTGTTATTCGATATCTTTTATTTTAAATGAATTTCTTTCAAAAAAGACAAGAACCGATGAATAAAAATTCAAAATCAAAAAAAAAATCTTTCTATTATGGAACATATATATCAATATGCATGGATTATACCCTTCATTCCACTTCCGGTTCCTTTGTTAATAGGAGTGGGACTTCTCTTTTTTCCGACAGCAACAAAAAATCTTCGGCGTATATGGGCTTTTTCGAGTATTTTTTTATTAACTATAGCTATGATTTTTTCGATGACGCTGTCGAGTCAACAAATAAATAGTAATTCAATTTATCAATATGTATGGTCTTGGACTATTAATAATGATTTTTCTTTAGAATTTGGCTACTTGTTCGATCCACTTACTTCTATTATGTCAGTGTTAATTACTACTGTTGCAATTTTGGTTCTTATTTATAGTGATAATTATATGTGTCATGATCAAGGATATTTAAGATTTTTTGCTTATTTGAGTTTTTTCAATACTTCCATGTTAGGATTAGTTACTAGTTTAAATTTGATTCAAATTTCTATTTTTTGGGAATTAGTTGGAATGTGTTCGTATCTATTAATAGGTTTTTGGTTCACACGACCTATTGCCGCGAATGCTTGTCAAAAAGCATTTGTTACTAATCGTATAGGGTATTTTGGATTATTATTAGGAATTTTGGGTCTTTATTGGGTGACATGAAGTTTCGATTTTCGTGATTTGTTTGAAATATTCAATAACTTAATTAAAAATAATGAGGTCAATCGTTTATTTTGTATTTTATGTACTTTCTTCTTATTTGCTGGTGCAGTTGCAAAATCCGCCCAATTTCCCCTTCATATATGGTTACCCGATGCTATGGAGGGGCCGACCCCTATTTCAGCTCTTATCCATGCTGCGACCATGGTCGCAGCGGGTATTTTTCTAGTCGCTCGACTTTTTCCTCTTTTCATAATTATACCTTATATAATGTATGTAATCGCTTTTATAGGTATAATAACGGTATTTTTAGGAGCTACCTTAGCTCTTGCTCAAAAAGATATTAAGAGAAGTTTAGCTTATTCTACAATGTCTCAATTGGGGTATATGATGTTAGCTCTAGGTATGGGTTCTTATCGAGTTGCTTTATTTCATTTGATTACTCATGCTTATTCAAAAGCATTGTTGTTTTTAGGATCTGGGTCCCTTATTCATTCAATGGAAACACTCGTTGGATATTCGCCAAATAAAAGTCAGAATATGGTTCTTATGGGGGGATTAACAAAACATGTTCCAATTACAAAAACGTCTTTTTTAATAGGGACTCTTTCTCTTTGTGGTATTCCGCCACTTGCTTGTTTTTGGTCCAAAGATGAAATTCTTAGTGACAGTTGGTTGTATTCACCAATTTTCGCAATAATAGCTTATTTCACAGCCGGATTAACCGCATTTTATATGTTTCGAATCTATTTGCTTACTTTTGATGGTCATTTAAACCTATATTGTAAAAATTACAGTGGAAAAAAAAGCAGTTCCCTCTATTCAATATCTCTATGGGGTAAAGAAGGATTGAAAAATATTAATAAAAATGTTTCTTTAAATACCTTATTTACAATTAATAAAAATAGGAAAGGGGGGCCCTTTTTTATGAAAGAACTATATAAAATATCCCCGAAATTTTTTAAAACGCTGCGATCTTTTATTATTATTAGTGATTTTGATAATAAGAAAATTTCTGCATATCCTTCCGAATCGGACAATACTATGTTATTTCCTCTTTTTGTATTGATTCTGTTTACTTTTTTCATTGGCTTCATAGGAATTCCATTTAATCACGAAGGAATAACGCTGGATATATTAACTAAATGATTAACTCCAGTGGTAAATCCTTTACATTGAACTTCGAATACTTCTGTTGATTGGTATGAATTTGCAATAAACGCAACTTTTTCAGTTAGTATAGCTTATTGGGGCATCCTTATAGCCTTTTTTTTTATATAAACCCATTTATTCATCGTTCAAAAATTTTTATTTAATAAATTCATTTGATAAAGGAGGTCCGAAGACATTTTTTGGGGACAAACTAAAAAGTATTATATATAATTGGTCTTTTAACCGTGGTTATATCGATGCTTTTTATGCAACATATTTAATTAATGGTGTAAGAGGTTTGGCCGAGGTAGTTTCTGTTATTGATAGGCGATTAATTGATGGAATTCCAAATGGTTTGGGTATTACTAGTTTTTTTTGTAGCAGAAGGTATCAAGTATATAGGAGGGGGTCGTATCTCCTCATATCTTTTTTTGTATTTTTTCTATGTCTCAAGTTTTTTAATAATTTATTATTTTTTTTAGTCCTATGATTGCATCAACTAAAAATGTAAATAATTTTTCTTGATCTTCTGAACCCATTTGTCCTTCTTCTGGAAGTAAATAAATTCCTTTCAGATTGAATGTTGATTCCCCAGAAAATTGACTCATTAAAGGCATGAAATGCCTAATTTCTTTTGATATTGCTTTTTTATTAAATGTCCCTTTTTGCTGTTCAAATTCGTGGTAATTATAATCATTCCGAAGAATACTATGAATCTTATTTATAAAAATTCCATCTATCCAATTTTTGACTCCAGTTTCATTTAGAATAGAGGGTGAAAAGCATTTTTTTTTATTCCACGATAGGATCCATTTAAGAAAGGATTATTTATTTTTGGCAAATATTCCTTTTTAACTTTCTCATTGCATAATCGAGTTTTTTTATCGAGTACATCTATATAAAAAAGTCCTTTGTCTAGAACTGCAATTCTATTAGCAAATTCATTGCTTAAGTTGTTTTTTTTTTTGTTCATTGGTATAAATCCAATAATTATATAGTTCATCGTATAATAATTTTTCTGGTGTAGACAAATAAATCTTTCTTTGTATCATTTCCCAGAAAATTGATAAACTGGGTGGATATGTAAAAGAAATTCTTTGTTTGCCATCATTTTGACATGTATCAAAAAAATATTGTGACATTTCATTTCTTACCGCATTTTCAAATCGATTGTTTTTTATATATCGCGTTGGACGATTCCAACGTTTATAGTCGAAAAGAAGAGAAAGAAGGGGTTTTTCAAACCAGAAGAGGTTTTTTTTTTCTTCTTTAAATATTTCTAACTTCGAAATATCTTGATTGCCAGAATAAGAAGTTGGGCTATTTTTATAGTATGCTTCTTTTAAGTGCAAGTGGAATTCATCCTTTGTTTTGTCCTTTCCATTCACTCGGATCTTTTCCGTTTCATCAATTTTGTCCGGATCCTCCTTTTCTTCCGAAAAAAGCGAAGGAGAAGGATCTTCTTCGGTGAATCCTTCTTCCTGTTTAGTCTCCTTCGTTTCGGAAGTTTTGTCTATTTCGACATCTGTTTCTTCCTCACTTTCTTTCGTTTCTGAGGTTTCTTTCAGTTTCTTAGTAAAAATGGGTGACGACATTCTGCCTAAATAGTAGACACAGGTAATAAATAAGAGAATACTAAAGATTCGAGCCATAGAATTTTTAAATTCGGACACAAGATACTTATTAGATCGAATAAGTACATTAGATCGAATAGAATGATTTTGCTGTATCCAAACTAATACCAACCCAACCCATTTCATGAATAAAATGTGACCAATTAACCAACCAACAAAACTACTTGTTACAAATAACATCTTGTTGTTGCATCGAAACATATAAATGTTTACTAATCTGGCTAACATTGAACTTGGTAAAATGAAATGGTTGAATAATTGAAAAATGAGATTATTCAGGAATACACATTGAATTCTGAGATTACGCATTGAATTTCTGCTAGTCGATCCATAATCAAAAAAGTGTTTGTGATTGTTCCAGAAGAAATGAAACAAAAGGTAGGGTAGAGCTAGGACAGTTATTGTATGAGGTCTACCCAATGCTAGATGTAGAGGCGTATAATAGATCGATATGAACATCATGAGCTGTCCCATAATAAAACCAGTTGTTGCTGATACCTTCTTCTCGGTTCCTTCTTCTCCTTCTTCCATAACCTGAGCTCGTAGAAGGAAGAGATAAGAGGGCCCTATGGAGAATGTGGTCAGAAATCCATAATAAAGTCCGACTACAACGACCGAATTGATTATCTTCATGCATAAGGAATACTAGATTACCTAGTAGAAAACATTGAAAAATCATCACAAACCTCCCTTTTTCTTTTGTATTGCAATTTCTGGATTATTATATGATGATTTTTTAACTTTCCGTATATAGAAAGAGATAGACTAGAAACGACATCTCTTATGTCGATGACACCAAAAGGATATTAAATGAATGGAATTGAGATATGTATGGAATATAATGAAATAGAGCCACTTTCAGGTTCTCTATGAAATCAGGCATGGAAGGGAGCCATTACGACGAAGTTCCGGGAGTTACGAAGGAAGCTTCGAGCTCATATTGGTCATGGGTTGCGAACGGGAATTGAATTCTATGAGATCGAGTCTCCTGTTGTTCCTCAGTAGCTCAGTGGTAGAGCGGTCGGCTGTTAACCGATTGGTCGTAGGTTCGAATCCTACTTGGGGAGATTTGATTCATTCTTCATTCTTTAATTCAGACTGAAGAGGCTCGCTTTGACCGTTAAGGGTAGGTCAGTGGGTAACCCCTTCCCTGTCTTTTTTTCTATCTCGTCGTATCACATTCTCATTCTGGTCTGCGCTATTTGAGAATGTGAATCTCCGTCAATACCTCGGTGTAGGTCCGGGATAATCTTTTGTTCCATAGTCTTGGGGCTATTTACAACTAGCCAATTCAGAATTTTCGGATGTACTAGCAGTGTATCAAAGATGCGGTCATTGATTCTCCAAAGAGGCCAAAATTACCGCGAGCAAACAAAAAACATATTAATGACGAGGAACGCATTTTTGCTATGCTACTTTGTATTTGCTCTGCTATTCTCTGAAGAATTAGAGGGCGTAAAAAAAAAAAGGCTGTCGTCGGGGCATACTATACTATAAGTAATAATAAGGGTAACACGTAATAAAAAAATTAAGTAAGGTCCACTTCGACAAAAGACCCACACCCAAGTTCCATAGCTTTAGCTCCGCTATCCCAATCATGATTTTCCTACTCCCAAAAGGGAAAGGTCCTTCCCTTCGGGGTCGCTTTTGGGCGAGGAGGGATTCGAACCCCCGACACCGTGGTTCGTAGCCACGTGCTCTAATCCTCTGAGCTACAGGCCCCACCCCGCCTCCACTGGATCTGCTCCCGGGAGTATCGGAAAATTGCCTCTCCCCAGCCATTTCATTTCGGGTTAAGAAGATATGAAAGCGCGTTTCTCTCTATAAGAATAAGAACGGTGCATTCCGAGGTGTGAAGTGGGAGAGAAGGAATGTCATAATTGGGTTTTTGAATAAGACGACCTTTTCATTCTTATTACTTTTTCATATTGAAAAAGTAATAAGAATGAAAGGTGTTAAGTTTTTTATCATCCTGGCGTCGAGCTATTTTCCCGCAGGACCTCCCCTACAGTATCGTCACCGCAGTAGAGTTTAACCACCGGTGTGGTTCCTCTACGCCTAGGACACCAGAATATCGAACCACGAACTAAGAAAGGCATGAGAAAAAGGCATATTGGCTAGTGATTATGAGGCCCCAATTCGTGACTGGAGGGGACACCAAAGGCCTCCGCCCTTCCATCCCTTGGATAGATAGAGAGGGAGGGCAGGGCTTTTGGTTTTTTCATGTTGTCAAAGAGTTTACCAATGGTTTTTTCGTGTTGTCAAAGAATTTAACAATGAAAATAGATGGCGAATGCCTGATCGAATTGATCGGGTCATGTAGGAACAAGGTTCAAGTCTATCGGTCTGTTAGGATGCCTCAGCTGTGAAAGTTATTTAGCCCCTAATTAGACTCCTCTAATTAGTACTTAATTACCCCTAATTAAGTTTAGCTAGGATCTTTTGTTGCATGTAAGATTAAAGCATAAATAAGGTAATAAAACATATTTTTATACCTTAATCAAGAGGAATTTTGACCTTCCTTCAAAAGAAGGATCTTGAGCTGCTAATTAATGGGGATCCTCCTCCTTAGTTTTGAGTTTCCAAGTTAGGAAACCTCCTCTCTTGATCCACCAAAGAAGCTCTCCAAAAATCTCACAAAATGGACTAGTTTTAAGAGATTTTTTTTTTAACCCTAAAACCAAAATAAAATTAGCTAACACTTTAGCTAATGTTATTCTAGGTTTAGTAAAGTGTTTTGATCAAGTTTTTATTGACATGCAATGAAGAAAACTTGATCTTAAAAGAGTTGGAAGTAGGCTGAATTTTTAGAGAAATAAGAGGGTTTTCTCTCTATTCTCTCTCTAAAATCAAGTTTTTGTGTATGTAGAAATGATTTGTTGTGTTTATTTGACATAAAACACACTATATATAATGGTTGTGGCAAATGACCATTTTGCCCTTACTAATTATACCCCTTAACATCTTATGTTACAATTTGGGTATAATTTGTACACTTATTTCTTTAAGTGTTAGTTACTTATTATATCTCTATATAATAATTACTAATTACATCATTTTAAGCTAAAACTACAACTCTTTGTAATTTAAATAGCTAATCGTCAATTTTGACTATTTACACAAAAACCATAATTTATCCGACTCGAGTTCCGAACTCGTAAAACACTATCCAACATAATCAGTTAACTCTATAACTGATACATTAGGGTTTATATTATATTGTATTAAATACAAATATAATATCTTCTGGAGAAACTATCTTTATCAGTGTGACCGGGAGGGATCAGTTGATTACCGCCGTCAAAACGACAATAACGTCAAACTCTAGCCAGCCAAGCGTTATCGATTTACGTTAATCAACTGACTTAGTATATATAATATATCCCAGGTTTATTCCTAATTAGATTTAATTAGTCAACGCATTATTGTCGGAGGACACCTACTCCAACAATCTCCCACTTGTCCGAGACAAGTCATGCGTTACCGATTCTCTTGTCCGTTATATCTCCCACTCAATACGAAGTATCTTTCAGGTCGAACTTGCATTGGATCTTTATCAAAAGTGGTTTTCTCGATCTGGATTATGACTGTCTGACCGGAATATCTATCATAGATCTCTTCCGAGCGTGGCCACGCATTTCCAGTCACAATTCCTCGAGTGGCCCAAAGATATTATACCCTGACGTGGGTGGACAATCCCTTCTTGACATATTTTCTTTGTTTCATACAGTAGGTAATGACCCAATAGAAGCCCTTTTAGCCTCCTTTTACGGCACGACTTAGAACATAAATCAAAGTCACTGCCTGCTGCATAAACTCAGACAAACAATCTCAGGTCGAAAGAATCGACTAATAGGAATAATATAGATTACCTTGTCACGACCAGACACAAAGGTTCTATAATTGGTCAAATGTCTGACAGAGTGTCATCTACAGTCTGTCTATGTAATCGGTTATTCATCTCTATGAATCCATGATTATTGAACTAGTCATCAACCGACTTACAATCTAGTCAATTGAGACGTCACCTCATTTTATGACTAGAGACAGAATACACTGTTAATCCTGTTCACTTAATAGGGTTCAAATCGTCTCCACGACCTATTAGGAATCAACAGAGCATATATATAATTCAGCATTTTATTAAAAATGAATTAATAAACGAGTTCAATAAAACTTAAAACGATGAATTTAATTATCATATATGTAAAAGGTAATACACTTATTAACTATTACAACATATAATCTAACACATGTCAGGCATACGCCTCAAACCCATCGAGGCAATATGACCATTGTGTTTAGCCTGTGATAATGGCTTGGTTAAAGGATCAGCGATATTATCGTCTGTCCTAACCTTACAAATCGATATATCTTCTCGTTCCACAAAGTCTCTAATTACATGGAACTTCCTGAGTACATGTCTAGATTTGTTACTAGATTTAGGCTCTTTAGCCTGAACTATTGCTCCACTATTGTCGCAATAGACTGGAATAGGATCCGCTGCTGTAGGGACTACATTTAATCCTTCCAGGAACTGCCGGATCCAAACTGCCTCTTTTGCAGCTTCTGACGCTGCAAGATACTCAGCCTCCGTTGTAGAATCCGCAGTCACCGATTGCTTGGTGCTCTTCCAGCATATGGCTCCACCATTCAGTATGAAAACATATCCTGATTGAGATTTTGAATCATCTCGATCTGTTTGGAAACTAGCATCCGCATAACCCTTTATACGAAGCTCAGAATCCCCTCCAAAAACTAAGAACATGTCCTTAGTCCTTCTTAAGTATTTAAGGATGTTCTTAACGGCTATCCAATGGCTCTCGCCTGGATTGGCTTGGTAACGACTTGTCATACTCAAAGCATATGACACGTCTGGGCGCGTACACATCATAGCATACATGATCGAACCGATTGCGGAAGCGTAAGGTTTCGATTTCATGTGTTCAATATCCTCAGGTTTAGTTGGACATTGAGATTTACTCAAAATTATCCCACTTCCCATAGGTAAAAAGCCTCGTTTAGAGTCTTTCATATTGAACCTGTCAAGAATCTTATCAATATAAGTTTCTTGACTTAACGCTAGTATTCTTTTTGATCTATCTCTATAGATTCGAATACCTAGGATGCGTTGCGCTTCTCCTAAATCCTTCATTTGGAAATGTTTCCCGAGCCAGTCCTTAACGGAGTTAAGCATGGGGATATCATTTCCAATGAGTAATATGTCATCTACATATAGGATTAGGAGAGTTACTTTACTCCCACTAAATTTCATGTATAAACAAGGTTCCTCGACACTTCGAGTGAAACCATTTTGTTTAATCACATGGTTGAACCGATGGTTCCAACTCCGAGATGCTTGCTTAAGACCATAAATGGATCTCTTAAGTTTGCAAACTTTCTTAGGATTGTTTGGATCAATAAAACCCTCAGGTTGTGTCATATACACTTCCTCTTCCAGAAACCCATTTAGGAAGGCGGTTTTAACGTCCATCTGCCATATCTCATAATCATGAAAAGCAGCAATCGCTAAGATTATCCGAATAGATCTAAGCATTGCAACTGGCGCAAAGGTCTCGTCATAGTTTAAACCATGAACTTGTGTGAAACCTTTAGCTACCAATCGAGCTTTGAAAATATCTTGATTTCCATCCATGCCGGTCTTGATCTTAAAGATCCATTTGCACTGAAGAACCTTGGTTCCTTCAGGCAAGTTAACCAAGTCCCATACTTGATTCTCGTACATGGAATCTATCTCGGATTTCATTGCCTCAAGCCATTTAGCAGAATTCGGTCCAGTCATGGCTGCTCTGTAGGTTGCAGGCTCATTGCTTTCTAGAAGCAAAAAATGATCACCACCATCCTCAATCACACCTAGGTATCGATCTGGTGGATGGCTTGATCTGCCTGACCTTCTAGGAGTGGAAAATGGAACCACAGAGTTAGACGATTCAGGAATGTCTTCTGGCAAAACATCCTGAGCCTCATTATGCATTTGTGGCTCCTGAACTTCACTAAGTTCAAATTTTCTCCCACTCTGTCTTTTAGAAATTAATTCCTTTTCTAAAAAGACAGCATCTCGAGACACAAAAACTTTGTTCTCTACACGATTGTAGAAGTAATATCCTCGAGTATGTACAGGATAACCTACAAAGAGACATTTATCAGATCTTTGTGTAAGCTTATTGTCAGTCTTAGTTTTGACATATGCTTCACAACCCCAGATCTTGATAAATGAGAGGTTCGGAACTTTTCCTCTCCATAACTCATATGGAGTTTTCGGAGCTGATTTAGTCGGGCATCTATTGAGAGTGAAAATAGCAGTTTGGAGAGCAAAACCCCAGAATGAATCAGGAAGCTCAGTCTGACTCATCATTGATCTGACCATATCCAACAGGGTACGGTTTCTTCTTTCGGCTACACCATTTAATTGTGGTGTACCAGGAGGTGTAAGCTGTGATATGATTCCACAGTCTTTCAGATGAATATCAAAGGCATTACTGAGATATTCACCTCCCCGATCTGATCGTAAGGCCTTGATCTTCTTTCCTAATTGGTTTTCTACTTCCTTTTGAAATTCTATAAATTTCTCAAGTACCTCACTTTTATATTTAATTAGGTAGATGTAGCCATATCTACTAAAATCATCTGTAAAAGTGACAAAGTAGTCATAACCTCCTCTAGCAGTGATTGTCATTGGACCGCAGACATCTGTATGAATGAGGGCCAATAAATCACTAGCTCGTACTCCTTTTCCTGAAAAAGGTGCCCGAGTCATCTTGCCTAAAAGACAAGATTCGCATGTTCCATATGATCCAAAATCAAATGGTTTGAGAACTCCATTGGCTACGAGTCTCTCAATGCGTTTTTCGTTTATATGCCCTAAACGACAATGCCAAAGGTAGGATTGATCGGGATCTCCTATTTTGAGCTTTTTATTTGCTACATGATAGACCTCATTTGTCAAATCTAAAACGTAAATACCGTTTATAGATTTGGCTGTTCCGTACACCATATCATTAAACGAGAAGGTACAACTGTTGTTTCGTATTGAAAATTCAAAACCTTCAGCGTCTAAAACAGAAACCGAAATTATATTCTTACTTAGAGTTGGTACAAAATAGCAGTTATTTAGATACAACTCTAGCCCTGAGGCCAGTGACAGAATATACGTTCCTACTGATACGGCGGCTACTTTAGCTCCATTCCCGACACGGAGGTCAACTTCACCTTTTGCCAGCCGACGTGCCTTCGTCAGCCCCTGCAAGTGATTACAAAGGTGAGATCCACATCCAGTGTCCAATACCCAGGATGTGGTACTTGCATAATTAATGTCTATCATATATATACCTGGTTTCGACTTCTTCTCCTCCAGGTACTGTGGGCAATTTCGCTTCCAATGACCGAAATTTCCACAATGGAAGCATTTTTGTTCAGGAGTCGCGCCTCTCTTAGCAATAGAATTGTTGCCCGAAGCAACTTTTCCTTTTCCTTTGCCACGCGCGGGTTTCTTACCCTTGCCCGCACCCTTCTTGAACTTCCCCTTTTGTTTTACCGCCATGGATAAAACATCTTTATTCGCGCTCCCACTTGACACCAAATCCCTCTCATGTTGTACAAGCATGGCATGCAATTCATGAAGATTTTTCTTTAAATCATTCATGTTGTAATTCGTCCTAAAAGGATCGAATGTTGCAGGCAAAGAATTAAGCAGACGGTATACCGCAAAATCTTCAGAAATTGGGCATCCTAACTTCTCAAGAGTTTCAACATTCTCAATAAATTTGAGAATTTGAGGACCAACTGGTTGGCCCTTTGAGAGCTTAGTCTCAAAGAAACTCCAAGCTGCTTCGTATTGAAGTATTCGCGGCTTTTGCGAGAAACTAGTCGTAAGCCGAGCGAATATTTGATACGCACTGAAATCAATCATGCGTTTCTTTAAACGCGGGTGCATAGCAAAAATCAATACATTCTTAATCTGGTCAGATTCATGCTTGTACTCTTCATACATTTGTATCATATCAGGGGTGGCGTCGGGACCTGGAGCGGGAATCGGGGGTTCGTATAGAAAACGTTGTTTTCTATCAGATTGAAGGGCTAATCGCAGGTTTAACTCCCAATCAGTAAAATTGCTTCCATCCTCCTTTAGTTCATTCTTTTCCATAAAATTACGAAGCCAGGAGTCTTTGGATATTACTGAATTGGACATTTGAGCCATTTTTGACTTTAAACTACAACGTGGGAAAAAAAAAACAATCGATTAAATTCATCGTCAAATTCACATTAAAATAATTATTTGTGAATTTAGGCATTTATATAATGATCTCTCTAAATTATATAAATGATTCCGAGATCCGATCTTATATAAATCTAGGCACGCGGATGGCGATACATCCTAAATTTATGTAATTTCGGTAAACCAACTCATGATTGATTCTACACTTAGAACTCTCGGTTGATCGATTTCAACTAAATCAATCCTTTAGTCCCGTATTGCAAGACTTGTATTGCAAATCACGTCAAGATTAAACCAAAATTCACTCGTAATAACTCTTTATTAACCTACTCCCCCAAGGTAAAAAGGAAACACCCCGCTAGGGCGAGCGTGCCCCTAATGAACAAGGGTTGCATAGGTGTGAATTGTGGAAGGACTAAATCTCGATTTTAAAATTTTTTTTTGTGAGAGATCTTGTCATATTATATCTATCGCTTTTAAGTGAACTAATTCTAGCGAGTCGCGGATAATGGATATGACAATGTGGGATTTGAGTTTGGTTATAATTGTGCGGAAATTAAACCAAGCATGCATCAAATAAATCCAAGTCCTAGTATGGCCATAAGACTAGAACCTAATAAAAGCTATTAAACCTAAATTAGGCTTCAAAAGCTTCAAAGGCTCCGTCTTCAATTCGATCTCGAGTCACCAACTTTTGGCTCCGTGAAAAGCGCCGGTCTACAATATAAACAAATGTACATATGGACTATCCTATTATACATTTTTTGAAAAAAAAAAAATTAAATATTATTACAAACCGGCGATACGAGATCGCAATTATTACAAACCAATCGGATACCGTCCTTACATTTCGGTACAGTACCGATACTATAGTACTCTATGGCCATACTATACTTAGAATCATGCAAATTAGACCGAAAATCAGATTTTCAACTTTACAGTACAAGCAACCCGGTAAATTTAGGAATTTCCGATTCTAACTTTAAAAATCAATAATCAACACTTAAAACACCTTTTAAGTTTAAACTAACCACCAACAAATTAGTTTTTTTTTTTTTTTTTTTTTTTTTTTTTTTTTTTTTTTTTTTTTCAATATTTAGTCTCCACTAAAATTGAATTAATTAGTTTAATTTGATTATATTTGCTAACTATTTGTCCAAAAATCACATAATAAACCCGAAAATATCTAAATAAATCATAACTAATTATGAAAAAACATTTAGAAATTATTTCATTATGTGATTTAAGCTCACAACCAGTAGCTAATTAAGGACAAAAATATGCAAAATTATTTTGGTCATTTTCTCTTAAGAAATCAATTTTCCACCATTTATATTATTACTAATTAATAACAAATGGCCAATTAAAATTATGAAATAATTTTTGGAAATTATACTCATTATAATTCTGGAAAAATTATAAATTTCTTAAATTACAAAAATCATCATGCATGTTAATCTAATTACCAATTAATTAGAAAATAGCATAAATCTTGTAAAAACAACCAAAATTAAGCAAGAAAATAGCAAATAAATTCCTAAAATATCATAATTTCGGTTGGAGCATCCACATGCCCAAAACATCACATGCAACTTTAGTTTATATGATAAAACCAATTTTTATCATTAAAAATTAATTAAGTTACCAATTAACCTAATTAAAGCTTAAAATTAACATGCAACTTAAACCGATGCTCTGATACCACATGAAAGTTATTTAGCCCCTAATTAGACTCCTCTAATTAGTACTTAATTACCCCTAATTAAGTTTAGCTAGGATCTTTTGTTGCATGTAAGATTAAAGCATAAATAAGGTAATAAAACATATTTTTATACCTTAATCAAGAGGAATTTTGACCTTCCTTCAAAAGAAGGATCTTGAGCTGCTAATTAATGGGGATCCTCCTCCTTAGTTTTGAGTTTCCAAGTTAGGAAACCTCCTCTCTTGATCCACCAAAGAAGCTCTCCAAAAATCTCACAAAATGGACTAGTTTTAAGAGATTTTTTTTTTAACCCTAAAACCAAAATAAAATTAGCTAACACTTTAGCTAATGTTATTCTAGGTTTAGTAAAGTGTTTTGATCAAGTTTTTATTGACATGCAATGAAGAAAACTTGATCTTAAAAGAGTTGGAAGTAGGCTGAATTTTTAGAGAAATAAGAGGGTTTTCTCTCTATTCTCTCTCTAAAATCAAGTTTTTGTGTATGTAGAAATGATTTGTTGTGTTTATTTGACATAAAACACACTATATATAATGGTTGTGGCAAATGACCATTTTGCCCTTACTAATTATACCCCTTAACATCTTATGTTACAATTTGGGTATAATTTGTACACTTATTTCTTTAAGTGTTAGTTACTTATTATATCTCTATATAATAATTACTAATTACATCATTTTAAGCTAAAACTACAACTCTTTGTAATTTAAATAGCTAATCGTCAATTTTGACTATTTACACAAAAACCATAATTTATCCGACTCGAGTTCCGAACTCGTAAAACACTATCCAACATAATCAGTTAACTCTATAACTGATACATTAGGGTTTATATTATATTGTATTAAATACAAATATAATATCTTCTGGAGAAACTATCTTTATCAGTGTGACCGGGAGGGATCAGTTGATTACCGCCGTCAAAACGACAATAACGTCAAACTCTAGCCAGCCAAGCGTTATCGATTTACGTTAATCAACTGACTTAGTATATATAATATATCCCAGGTTTATTCCTAATTAGATTTAATTAGTCAACGCATTATTGTCGGAGGACACCTACTCCAACAAGCTGCATACATCACTGCACTTCCACTTGACACCTATCGTAATGATAAACGGCTGGTCTCGCCGTGACCTTCTCTTGAATTCTCAAAACTTCTGTCGCTCTGGCATATGCCTGCTCTAACCGAGATCTTTGGAGATGATTCCGTACTACAGTTTGGTGGAGGAACCCTAGGCCACCCTTGGGGTAATGCACCGGGTGCTGTAGCGAATCGAGTAGCCCTAGAAGCATGTGTACAAGCTCGTAATGAAGGACGTGATCTTGCTCGCGAGGGTAATACAATTATTCACGAGGCTAGCAAATGGAGTCTTGAACTAGCTGCTGCTTGTGAAGTATGGAAAGAAATTAAATTTGAATTCCAAGCAATGGATACAATCTAAACTAAGTAATTACTGTTCGTCCCATTGTCAAAAAAACTCGGCTCAATCCTTTTAGTAAAGGATCGAGCCGAATCCAACTTTCTATATCTATTTTTCGATATATATATATTTTGTATCTCTATAATTTATAGATATTAATATTCAATTTATAAATATAGAGATATAAGCAAGATCTTAAAAAAAACTTGTAATACTAACAACCCAAACTTTGTATTATTGTGTTAGATCCACAAAAAATCCTATGGATCCGTAGGATTGGCAGAATTGGTATATTCTTATATTTCATAGGTTCAGACCATGACTGTAGATATCACGTCAAGTATAAGAGCTCCTTCTACCCATCTTGTATATTGTCCTTTTCGTTCCGTATTGGAATAGAAATATTCATTTCGTAGATTAGATTAGACAATATTATACGAAAAAATTTGCTTCATTTCATAAAAATAAAGGAGTCGCTATATTTATAGTTTTTTATTGTGATGTTAATTTGACTTAGAATTTCTAATTGAAAAAGGGCTATCATAGTCATAACTGATACTATGGATTTTTACAAAATCGAAAACAATATAATACTCACCCATTATTTAGTTAATAACCCGAATGATTTAATTTATATACTTAGTATGATTCGGATAGGAATCAAATTGATTTTCATCAAATGACTATTCATCTATTTTCGTTTTATGCAACATAGGGGGCAAGAAAACTCTATGAAAAAATGGCGGTTCGGTTCTATTTTGTCTAAGAAAACGGTAGACCACGGGTGTGGATTAAGAAAATCAACGAACAGTCTTGTTCCTATTGACAATACCAGTAAAACGGACGATGCGAGTGTAACTGATACAGAAAAAAAGAGTCATAGTTGGAGAAATAGTTGCGGGTTTAGTTACAGCAATGTTGATCATTTATTTCGTGTCATGGACATTCATAATTTCATCTCTGATGATACTTTTTTACTGATAGATCGTAAGGGGGACAATTATTCCATATATTTTGATATTGAAAATCAAAATTTTGAGATTGACGATGATCATTCGTTTCAGAGTGAATTACTAAATTCTTTTTCTCATTTTGAGGATTCACGTTTTCTGAACTATAGATCTAAGAGTGACGATACCTATAATGATCGTTACACGTATGATACTAAATATAGTTGGAATAATCATATTAATAATTGCATTGACAATTATCTTTATTCTCAAATCCGTATTGGTAGTTCCATTCTAAGCGAGAGTGACAATTACAGTGATACTTCTGTTTTAAGTTACATTTTAAGTGAAAGTGAAAGTACGAATGAAGGTAGAAGTCTCAGAACTGGTACAAATGATAATAATTTAACTAGAAGAGAAAATATTGATGTAACTCAAAAAAATAGGGATTTGTGGGTTCAATGCGAAAATTGTTATTTCTTAAATTTCAAAAAATTGTTCACAAATATTCACCTTAATATTTGTGAACAATGTGGATATCATTTGAAAATGAGTAGTTCAGATAGAATTGAACTTCTGATTGATCCGGGGACTTGGAATCCTATGGATGAAGATATGGTTTCTGTGGATCCCCTTGAATTTCATTCGGAGGAGGAACCGTATAAAGATCGTATTGATTCTTATCAAAGACAGACGGGTTTAACTGAAGCTGTTCAAACAGGTATAGGCCAACTAAACGGTATTCCTGTAGCAATCGGGGTTATGGATTTTGCGTTTATGGGAGGTAGTATGGGCTCGGTAGTCGGGGAAAAAATTACCCGGTTGATTGAATATGCTACTAATAACTTACTACCCCTTATTATAGTATGTGCTTCCGGAGGAGCACGCATGCAAGAAGGGAGTTTAAGCTTAATGCAAATGGCTAAAATCTCGTCTGTTTTATATGATTATCAATCAAATAAAAAGTTATTCTATGTATCAATTCTTACATCTCCTACTACTGGTGGGGTAACCGCCAGTTTTGGTATGTTGGGGGATGTCATTATTGCCGAACCCAACGCCTACATTGCATTTGCGGGTAAAAGAGTAATTGAACAAACATTGAATAAGACAGTACCTGAGGGTTCACAAGCAGCCGAATATTTATTCCATAAGGGTTTATTTGATCTAATCGTACCACGCAATCTTTTAAAAGGCATTCTAAGTGAGTTATTTCAGCTGCACGCTTTTTTTCCTGTAAAAAAGAAATAAATTAAAGTTACTTCTTTGTGTCCAAAAGTTTTTTTATCAGAATAAAAAAAGAGGAAGAGTGCTGTTTTTTTTTGTGACACCTTCAATTATTGAATATAGACTATAATGTTAATAATTCGATCTTTTATTTTTTATTATTTACGAATTTATTACTTACTAATTACTAAACTAATAAGTAAAACTCTAGCAACAAGATAAAAGAACAATTTGTTCCGTTTCTTTCTATGACATTAGTCAACTAAAACAAATTTCATGTTACCTTTTTCCAGATGTATATAATTCGAATTAAAAAATTTGTGTAGCTTTCAATATTTTAACTTTATTTTCTGGAAATCCTTATTAAAAATACCTCTTGGCTCAGATTCGAACGAATCTGTCGGAAACAGCTATATGTAGAAAGCAAATTTTTTTAGTTTGATTTTTATATACTATATTCACTTCTATAGAATCAAATTAATTAATTAGAATTCTAATTAATTAATTAATATAATAACATAATAACAAAAAAAATATATAACAAACAGGTACGATTATAGTAGATCGAGGTACCCATTCTATGACAACTATTAACTTTCCCTCTATTCTTGTGCCTTTAGTAGGCCTAGTATTTCCGGCAATTGCAATGGCTTCTTTATTTCTTCATGTTCAAAAAACAAGATTGTTTAAGTCCTGTGGTCCAAATCTCATTTTAAAAAACTGAGGTTTGAATCATAACACATATATCTATTAGCAGAATGGTATACTACGTAATTTTTGATGAACATAACTGAAAGAGCCCTTATGCATGTGGAAACATGGCATAGGGGTAGAGCTTTTCTAACGAATTTGATGAATTACCCTTAAACTAAAAAAAAAAGATATAAATAAAAGTTAAAGTAAAGTTTCACATCAGATCATAGTACTAGTTGATGAGAGCTAGGTCGGAAACATAACAAAGTAAAGAAAGTCCTACTTTGGGGTATTCTTTTAATTTAAATTAAATGGAATCAGATCTATTATGAATTGGCGATCAGAACGTATATGGATAGAACTTATAACAGGATCTCGAAAGATAAGTAATTTTTGCTGGGCCTTTATCCTTTTGTTAGGTTCATTAGGATTTGTATTGGTTGGAATTTCGAGCTATTTTGGTCGGAATTTTATAGCTTTAGTTCCCCCCCAGCAAATTCGTTTTTTTCCACAAGGGATCGTGATGTCTTTCTATGGAATCGCAGGCCTCTTTATTAGCTCCTATTTGTGCCATTCTTGTTAGCCCCAATCCAAATAAGAAAAGGGAATTAGTAAGTTATTTTTAACAAAGCTTTCGTGTTGTCGATTGCTTGGTGTAGTGCGTCTTCCCCTATGCGGCCTATTGGGACTTTATTACTAGGAAGTAGGATTGACCTGTAATACAGAACACAAAGGTGTAACCTTCCGCTCAATACTAATAATTGAAGCTATAGTATTTGAGGCTCCATCAATCGGGGATACACGACAGAAGGAATTGTTCTAATTATAAACTTCACCTTCAACAAGCGTCGATTTTTTTATATCGACTAAGAATAGTGGTTTTTTCTATTCCGAATCATGTGTCTTTCTCATCAAACTAGAAGCAGAAAAAAAAAAACAGAATCAAATCACACCATCTCTGTAATAAGTAAATGCCTCCTTTTCTCCCGAAGTTGTCGGAATTATTCGTAATAAGATATTGGCCACAATTGAAAAGGTCTTATCAATAAAATTTCCATTTATTCGTGATCTGGGCATAGGTATCAATCCATTCTATAATTATTATCATTAACTCTTGTGGGAAAACGATTCCACAAGCAAAAGATTTGTACAGTACGAAATAACATAAAAACAGCTTCAGTTCCAAACAAAAAAAAGAACTAAAGATAGAAAACTTCACTTTTTTTCTTGTTGACTTTTTATTATATATATTTGATATTTTATTTTTCCAATTTGGAATTATTTCAAATACTAAAATAACTACTTAAAATTATTAATTTTTTTTTGAAGTTATGAAATTTGAGTATAAATAAAAAGCAAAATCGAACTGTGCTTGAAGAGTATCCAGTAAATCATACATAGCCTACAAACCCCTCAATCAGTTAATTCGTTCCAATTCGTTGAGTTAATCCGGTAGTTAGATATGTATATAGAACTCTTTTTTATTTATATAGCCGCTTTCTTTTTTAAGGGTAGGAACATCGTCTGAACAAATATGAATAAATAGAGATCTATTTTGCGACTTTCACAAGAACAAATTTTTAATCCTACGAGGAAAGGTTTTTGTCTAAAAAAGATTCTATTACTATTAGTTTTGGTAATACCCATCCAAACAAAAATAGAATATTAATATTAATGGCTCACTATTTTTTCGGTTTTTGAGTAATAATAATATACTAATAATATTATACTAATTGTGTAGGAGAGATGGCCGAGTGGTTGAAGGCGTAGCATTGGAACTGCTATGTAGGCTTTTGTTTACCGAGGGTTCGAATCCCTCTCTTTCCGTACTTTGACCTACAACATTCCTAACTGTACGAAATCAAAGAACATTATTAGAACATAACAGTTATATCCGAGATGGGAGAGGATATATGAGTGGGATAAAATTCGGATCCGCCCCCTGACTTTAATCCTTAAAGTCAATTTACTTTGTCGAAAGAAAGGGGCCAGGTTGTCCGAACCCTTTGCGTTTTATTTGAGTTAGGGCTAAGTTTGACGGGAATAATATTCTACTACTAGCAATTCATTTATTTTCAAACCGATCCACTTATTATCTATTATTTGATTGACTAATCCTTTATACGGAAATGGCTGAAGAGTCAAATGTTTGGGCAATTCCTCGGGGGGAGATGAATCAAGATAATTTTGAATTACAGCTTTGGATTTCTGTTCATCCTTTGCCGTAATAGTATCTTGAGGTTTGCAACGATAACTCGGTATATCTACTATACGACCATTAACTAAAATATGTCTATGATTAACTAATTGGCGGGCTCCGGGAATAGTCGGAGTCATACCCAATCGAAAAAGGATATTATCCAAACGCATTTCAAGTAATTGTAGTAAAACCTGACCTGTTGACCCTTTGGCTTTTCTGGCGATACGAACGTATTTAAGTAATTGTCG
>OY804555.1:18298877-18311377 GCA_963680865.1 Spergularia marina
AATGTTTAGATTTTTGTGATTATTTTTTAACGGGACTTGCTGAATACCAGCAACTGATTACGCGAAATCCTATTTTTTTAGAACGAGTTGAGGGAGTAGGCATGATTGGTGAAGAAGAAGCAATAAATTGGGGCTTATCAGGCCCAATGCTACGATCTTCCGGAATACAATGGGATCTTCGTAAAGTTGATCATTATGAGTGTTATGATGAATTTGATTGGGAAGTCCAATGGCAAAAAGAAGGGGATTCATTAGCTCGTTATTTAGTACGAATAGGTGAAATGGCAGAATTCATAAAAATTATTCAACAAGCTCTAGAAGGAATTCCGGGGGGTCCCTATGAGAATTTAGAAATTCGACGCTTTGGTAGGATAAAATATCCTGAATGGAATGATTTTGACTATCGATTTATTAGTAAAAAGCCGTCTCCGACTTTTGAATTGGCAAAACAAGAACTTTATGTCAGAGTCGAAGCCCCAAAGGGCCAAAGGGGGAGTTAGGGATATTTTTGATAGGAGATCAGAGTGTTTTTTCTTGGAGATGGAAAATTCGCCCACCAGGTTTTATCAATTTGCAAATTCTTCCTCAGTTAGTTAAAAAAATGAAATTGGCTGATATTATGACGATATTGGGTAGCATAGATATCATTATGGGAGAAGTTGATCGTTGAAATGATAATTGATACAACAACAATACAAACTATAAATTCGTTTTACCGACTGGAATCCGTAAAAGAAATTTATGGGACTATATGGATCATTTTCCCGATTTTGATTCTGGTATTAGGAATCACAATAGGCGTACTAGTAATCGTCTGGTTAGAAAGAGAAATATCCGCGGGTATACAACAACGTATTGGACCGGAATATGCCGGCCCCTTGGGAATTCTTCAAGCTTTAGCAGACGGAACAAAACTGCTTTTAAAAGAGAATCTTCTTCCATCTAGGGGGGATATACGTTTATTTAGTATCGGTCCCTCGATAGCCGTCATATCAATTTTACTAAGTTATTCAGTAATTCCGTTTGGTTATCACCTTGTTCTAGCCGATCTCAGTATTGGTGTTTTTTTATGGATCGCTATTTCAAGTATTGCTCCAATTGGACTTCTTATGTCAGGATATGGATCAAATAATAAGTATTCCTTTTTAGGTGGTCTAAGGGCTGCTGCCCAATCAATTAGTTATGAAATACCATTAACTCTATGTGTGTTAGCAATATCTCTACGTGTGATTCGTTAAGACATAAGTCTTCCAATTTAAGTTTCTAATAAACAATGGAATTTATAAGAAACGTATTTAAAAAGTATCTTCATTTTTTAATTAACCGCTCGGGTTGATAAACTAAACCAGATAGTTAGATGAGTGAAAAAAAACAGCTTATAAATTCGCAGTAAAAAAAAATCTCATTTCCTATGTACAAGGTTTAAACGCAAATAAACATAAGCAGTCTTGACTGCTTACCCCCAAGATTTTTTAATGAATAATTCTATAACTTGAAGCGGGTTGAAAAGATAAATTTTATAGAGCTTTTACTATAATAAAATAACCGTATTACCATAAGATTGAATAAAAAGGTGGATAATTAGGAACACCAAAGTACACAAAGGATTCGTATTAGAGATTATGTAAATTATCCTAAGTTTACATACAAGAAATACTAATTCAGGCTTTAAATTGGTAGAAATTTTTAAGCAGTACTCCTAGAAATTCCGATCCAGAGTATGCTCCTATCCACCGATTAAGTAAATGACTATCAGGAACGAAGTAATCCTTTAACTTTTTTTAAGCCTAAATAAACTAAATAGAAATAAGACGAAAAAAAAACGAAAATTCATTTTAAAAATCATAAATGAATGTTTAATTTTTTTTATTAAGGTGAATTTTGTATTTTTATTCAGAATTCAGAAAAGGAGTATGTTATTCAAGGATTAAGTTATTACTCAACAAAAATTGAATCAGTCAAAGGATGAGATCAATTCTGACGCACTTTTTTTATAGTATCGCAGACAGAATTCCATTGGTTTAATTCAGGATCTTTTGGTTTATTTTGACTTTAGCTATCCTACAAGGAATTAAAGAAGATCGAACCAACCCTTAGATTTATTTCTGGCTCTTGAGGAGCCGTATGAGGTGAAAATCTCATGTACGGTTCTGTAATAGCGATGACAAGAGTGATCTTATCATCGACTATAATTATCTAACAGTTCAAGTACAGTTGATATAGTTGAGGCGCAATCAAAATATGGTATTTGGGGGTGGAATTTGTGGAGGCAACCTATAGGTTTTATTGTTTTTATAATTTCTTCTCTAGCTGAATGCGAGAGATTACCTTTTGATTTACCAGAAGCAGAAGAAGAATTAGTAGCAGGTTATCAAACCGAATATTCAGGTATTAAATTTGGTTTATTTTATGTTGCTTCCTATCTAAATCTTCTAGTCTCGTCATTATTTGTAACAGTTCTTTACTTGGGTGGTTGGGATTTTTCTATTCCAGACATATTCATTACGGAGTTTTTTGAAATTAATAAAGTGGAGGGGGTTTTTGGAACGACATTTGCCATTTTCATTACATTAGCCAAAACTTTTTTGTTCTTGTTCATTCCTATCGCAACAAGATGGACTTTACCTAGATTGAGAATGGATCAATTATTAAATCTTGGATGGAAATTTCTTTTAACTATTTCTTTAGGTAATTTATTATTAACAACCTCTTCCCAACTGCTTTCATTATAAAGTTGAAAAAAGATAATATTTGATACTCACTATAATTTTTATTCCAATTTGTGTCAAACAAGAGAAAGAAACAAAATCTTATTTTTTATTTTGATATTTACTATATGTTCCCTATGGTAACTGGGTTCATCAATTATGGTCAACAAACAGTACGCGCGGCAAGGTACATTGGTCAAGGTTTTATGATTACCCTATCTCATGCCAACCGTTTACCTGTAACTATTCAATATCCTTACGAAAAATTAATCACATCAGAGCGTTTTCGTGGTCGAATACACTTTGAATTTGATAAATGTATTGCTTGTGAAGTATGTGTTCGTGTATGTCCTATAGATTTACCTGTTGTGGATTGGAAATTGGAAACGGATATTCGAAAAAAACGCTTACTTAATTACAGCATTGATTTTGGAATCTGTATATTTTGTGGGAATTGTGTTGAGTATTGTCCAACAAATTGTTTATCAATGACTGAAGAATATGAGCTTTCTACTTATGATCGTCATGAATTAAATTATAATCAAATTGCTCTGGGTCGTTTACCAACCGCAATAACTGATGATTACACAATTCGAACAATTTTGAATTCACCTCAACCAAAAGAAAAATAACGTTATTAAAATTAAAATAATTACTAAATGATTCAATTTTTCAAATTCTTTTAGTTTTTTTTATATCAAAAATGTAATATAATAGAGTGGATTTGAATTTAAAAAGTGGACTTTTTTTATTGATTAAAAATTTAAAATGCCAACTATTCTCGATTCTATTGATTGGTGAAAATCACAATTTGTATGGAAAAAAGCTTACTGTAAGTAATGATTTTACATAGTTTTCATTTCCAACTACCTTTGATTCTATTATTACTAATAATAATAATAAATAATAATAGAATCAAAAAAAATGCAATGGAGTCCAATAAATTTACCCACCTAAAGTCGTACACATTAGGATTTACCAATTAAGAACGCACGAATCCTTTTTCCTTGTTGGGATCATGGGTAGAAACTGGTGATATTTTGGTCGATAAATTAACACCCCAGATGGCAAAAGAATCCGCATATGCCCCCGAAGATAGATTATTACGAGCCATACTTGGCATTCAGGTATCCACATCCAAGGAAACTTGTCTAAAACTACCTATAGGTGGTAGGGGTCGAGTTATTGATGTGAGATGGATCCAGAAAAAAGGGGGCTCGAGTTATAATCCCGAAACAATTCATGTATATATTTTACAGAAACGTGAAATCAAAGTTGGCGATAAAGTAGCCGGACGACATGGAAATAAAGGTATCATTTCTAAAATTTTGCCTAGACAAGATATGCCTTATTTGCAAGACGGAAGACCTGTTGATATGGTCTTTAACCCATTAGGAGTACCTTCGCGAATGAATGTAGGACAGATATTTGAATGTTCGCTCGGGTTAGCGGGAGGTCTGTTAGATAGACATTATCGAATAGCACCTTTTGATGAGAGATATGAACAAGAGGCTTCGAGAAAACTCGTGTTTTCCGAATTATATGAAGCTAGTAAACAAACAACAAAGCCATGGGTATTTGAACCCGAGTATCCGGGAAAGAGTCGAATATTTGATGGAAGAACAGGAGATCCTTTTGACCAACCTGTTATAATTGGAAATCCTTATATCTTGAAATTAATTCATCAAGTTGATGATAAAATCCATGGACGCTCCAGTGGGCATTATGCACTTGTTACACAACAACCCCTTCGAGGAAGGGCCAAGCAAGGAGGACAGCGAGTAGGAGAAATGGAAGTTTGGGCTCTAGAAGGATTTGGTGTTGCTCATATTTTACAAGAGATGCTTACTTATAAATCGGATCATATTAAAGCTCGCCAGGAAGTCCTTGGTACTACGATCATTGGGGGAACAATCCCTAACCCCGAAGATGCTCCAGAATCTTTTCGACTACTCGTTCGAGAACTACGATCTTTAGCTCTGGAACTGAATCATTTCCTTGTATCTGAGAAAACCTTCCAGATTAATAGGATGGAAGCTTAATCGGAATAATTTAGAATTTTTCGTCTATGATCGATCAGTATAAACATCAACAACTCAGAATTGGATTAGTTTCGCCTAAACAAATAAGTGCTTGGGCTACAAAAATCTTACCTAATGGAGAGATAGTTGGAGAGGTCACAAAACCCTATACTTTTCATTACAAAGCTAATAAACCAGAAAAAGATGGCTTATTTTGTGAAAGAATTTTTGGGCCGATAAAAAGTGGAATTTGTGCTTGTAGAAATTTTCGAGTAATCAGAAATGAAAAAGAAGACCCAAAATTTTGCGAACAGTGCGGAGTCGATTTTGTTGATTCTCGAATACGAAGGTATCAAATGGGCTATATTAAATTGGCATGTCCGGTAACCCACGTGTGGTATTTGAAACGTCTTCCTAGTTATATCGCGAATTTTTTAGATAAACCGCTTAAAGAATTAGAGGGCCTAGTCTACTGCGATGTGTGATTTGATCGAAATTTTGATTTTACAGATTCGGAATGAGAAACTGTCATCCCATTCAATCCAAGGGGGATGCCCTGGCTCTGACATGTCTCTTGGGACGAGTAACATGAAGCTCAGAATTATGGGTGTATTGAATACTTCCAAATAAAAGGGGAATTGATCCATGGTCGATTTCGTAAGAACGAAATATTTATTTATAGTTGTACCTCGTAAAAAAAGACTCTTTTTTTTTGCGGAATTCATTTTATATTTATAAATATAAAGAAATTATGTGTTCACGTAAGAAAGCAATCATAGGGTATGGTTACAAAAGTCTATCCGTCGCATATAGGCTTTAATTTTAGGGTATTGTGGTATAACCTCGAGGTGAAGTCGTGACCTAAAAGATCGAATGAAACAATACATAGACAAGTAAATTCCTTTTGCATTACAATTCTTTTTTTTAGGGGATTGCTCAGTCAAAGGGGGGTAGACTACTCAAGAATTTATCAGTTTCGTTTTATTGTAATTTAATTGTAATTTAATTGAATAAAAACTCAAAAAAAAAGAATTCACAGAAAAAACGAAAAGAAGAATGAATCAAAGCAATGATGCTGAGTCTTCAAGGAAACTTGAGTAAGGAGTAGAGATCTTTTGGATATTTTATCTAATTTTATCATTTTTTTGAAAGTGAGAATTCCTTTTTTTATTTCTTTGCTGTAACTACTTGAGCCGGGCGAGAGGAAACTTTCACGTCCGGTTTTGAAGGAGGTGATCCTATAGGATCCTATCCCAATTTTTCATTTGCTAGGCCCATAGCAAAAAAACCTACTTTTTTACGATTACGAGGTTTATTCGAATATGAAATCCAATCTTGGAAATACAGCATACCGCTTTTTTTTACTACGCAAGGTTTTGATGCATTTAGAAATAGAGAAATAGCTACGGGAGCAGGTGCTATTAGAGAACAATTAGCCGATTTGGATTTGCGAACTATTATAGATTATTCATTCGCAGAATGGAAAGAGTTAGGGGAAGAAGGATCTGCAGGGAATGAATGGGAAGACCGAAAAGTTGGAAGAAGAAAGGATTTTTTAGTTAGACGGATGGAATTAGCTAAGCATTTTATTCGAACAAATATAGAACCAGAATGGATGGTTTTATGTCTATTACCAGTTCTTCCTCCCGAATTGAGACCAATCATTCAGATAGATGGAGGAAAATTAATGAGTTCCGATATTAACGAACTCTATAGAAGAGTCATCTATCGGAATAATACCCTTACCGACCTATTAACAACAAGTAGATCCACGCCTGGAGAATTAGTAATGTGTCAAGAGAAATTGGTACAAGAAGCCGTGGATACACTTCTTGATAATGGAATACGCGGGCAACCTATGAGAGACGGTCATAATAAAGTTTACAAGTCACTTTCGGATGTAATTGAAGGTAAAGAAGGAAGATTTCGGGAGACTTTACTTGGTAAACGGGTCGATTATTCCGGTTGTTCCGTCATTGTCGTAGGCCCTTCACTTTCATTACATCGGTGTGGATTGCCCCGTGAAATTGCCATAGAGCTCTTTCAGACATTTGTAATTCGGGGTCTAATTAGACAACATCTTGCTTCGAACATGGGAGTTGCTAAAAGTAAAATTTGGGAAAAAGACCCTATTATATGGAAAATACTTCAGGAAGTTATGCAGGGGCATCCTATATTGTTAAATAGAGCGCCCACTCTGCATAGATTAGGCATCCAGGCGTTCCAACCCATTTTAGTAGAAGGGCGCGCGATTTGTTTACATCCATTAGTTTGTAAAGGATTCAACGCAGACTTTGATGGGGATCAAATGGCTGTTCATGTACCTTTATCCTTAGAGGCTCAAACAGAGGCTCGTTTACTTATGTTTTCTCATATGAATCTTTTGTCTCCCGCTATTGGAGATCCTATTTCCGTACCAACGCAAGATATGCTTATTGGACTCTATATATTAACAAGTGGGACTCGTCGAGGTATTTGTGCAAATCGATATAATCCACGGAATCGCAAAAACGACCAAAATGAAAGAATTGACGATAAGAATTATAAGTATATGGAAGAACCGTTTTTTTGTAATTCCTATGATGCAATTGGAGCTTATCGTCAGAAAAGAATAAATTTGGATAGTCCTTTGTGGCTACGGTGGCGACTCGATCAATGTATTATTGCTTCACGAGAAGCTCCCGTTGAAGTTCACTATGAATCCTTGGGTACCTATCATGAGATTTATGCACACTATCTAATAATAAGAAATATAAAACAAGAAATTCTTGTGATATACATTCGAACTACTGTTGGTCATATTTATCTTTATCGAGAAATTGAAGAAGCTATACAAGGATTTTGTCGAGCCTGCTCATAAGTTAAGGTACTTAATAATCCCGTACTTTAAGTAATTCTATGATATCCGTGGAATTCGAGTCTTTTGTGTTCAACTAGGATCACACTTCGTGAATTTTTCGGTGAATTAAGATACAGAAAAGGAAGTTTTTTAATCACTAACTCAAACCCATTCATTGTCTAATTCTACTTAGCGTAATATGGAGGTATTTATGGCAAAACGGGCTAATTTGGTCTTTCATAATAAATCGATAGACGGAACTGCCATGAAACGCCTTATTAGCAGATTAATAGATCACTTTGGAATGGCATATACATCACACATCCTGGATCAAGTAAAAACTCTGGGTTTCCAGCAAGCCACTGCTACATCCATTTCATTAGGCATTGATGATCTTTTAACAATACCTTCTAAAGGATGGCTGGTTCAAGATGCTGAACAGCAAAGTTTGAGTTTGGAAAAACACCATCATTATGGAAATGTACATGCAGTAGAAAAATTACGCCAATCTATTGAGATATGGTATTCTACAAGTGAATATTTGCGACAAGAAATGAATCCTAATTTTAGGATGACTGACCCTTATAATCCAGTCCATATAATGTCTTTTTCAGGAGCTAGAGGAAATGTGTCTCAAGTCCATCAATTAGTCGGTATGAGAGGATTAATGTCAGATCCACAAGGACAAATGATCGATTTACCTATTCAAAGCAATTTACGCGAAGGACTCTCTTTAACAGAATATATCATTTCGTGCTACGGAGCCCGAAAAGGGGTTGTGGATACAGCTGTACGAACATCAGATGCGGGATATCTTACACGCAGGCTTGTTGAAGTTTGGAAAAACCAGAATTCTAGATTCGATATAGGACGACTTAGTATTTCTTCATTCATCCCCATCCAATCAAAATGGGGGAGGGGTTTATTTTGATGGGATTGATTTATTTCTTGATAAATTGTGTGACAAAAAAGGTCTTTTTTTTCTATTTTATCAACAATTTTATAATTTGTATATTCAGTCTTAGTATTTTCAGTGCTACTAGTAATATTGATCCAAGCCTCAATGTCTAGTTTTTTTCTAAGACAAAAATTAAGAATTTTCCAATCAAAATATTTTCTGTCTGTATTTTTATCTATATCCAGACTCTTTTTTATTCCTAAATAATTAGTGATAGGGGTATTCCCCCACATATTAATTAATTTGTCTGTAGGTATGTTGTAATTAATTACAAATTCTTTTTTTTTATTTACTTATAACGGTTCTATATAACTATATGACTCCTCCTTATCTGCATAAAAAAGAAAATTATAGGCTAAAATAGTGTATCTATAGTTTTTTTTGAAATTCTCTTTTGGATTCAATAATAAACATAAATTTTTTGTAGTTTTGTAATTAGATAATTTATCTTTTTTATCTGAATTGCTTTTGTATTTTTGTAAATTTTTATTTTCAACCTCACAATGTTCAGTGACTCGATTGCGCCATTTTTCTGGTACTAATTGAGACCATTTTATCTGTGATAAATAGTAGGCATAATTACTTTTTGAGTTTAACCAGTTTTTCCATTTATTTAGTCCATAATTTTGAAGTTTTGTAGTCTTTAACTTAGAAGGACTTATTCCTTGCGTTCCAAAATAATTTTTTATTTCATTTTTAAGAAATAAAGACGTTCCACGATACTGAAGGACAGACCTTAACTTAACTAAGTTAATAACTTCGGCTTGTGATATTTTATAAAATACATAGGCTTGTGACAAAAAAGATAAATCCGAAAGAATAGTTAAATTCTTCTTAATATGACTAATAATAAAAAAAAGTGATTTTATAAATTTAATTGTTTTTTTATTTGTTTTTTGAACCCTTTCTGGATTTTTTTGATTTTTGTAAATGGCTTTTTCACTACAACTTTTTCTTGATTCAAGAAAAAGTTGTATCTTAATTCGAGGAATATTAATAATATATAGAAATATATCTACAGATATCCTTTCCCTAAAAATTTGTATAAAATAATGTGATTTGCGAATTAATCGTGTATTTCTTCGTTTTAATATTTGACCAATATTTTGGAGTGAATCGAATTTTTTAGTACCATCACTTGTTTTCTTAGGCTTAAGAATGAAGTTTTCATTTTGGAATCTATATTTTTTGTCGTTTGTAATTTTTTCTATTTGATTTTGTAGTGTACTTGTTCTATTAGCCCGATCTTTTTTTTTTGTTCTGCCATTGAATCGAAACAATTTGTACAATTATTAAATTGGGCTTGAATAGATGATTCAAGAACCATATGATTATTGATTTTAGAATCGTTTTCTTTTCTTATTTCACTAGATTCTTCTCTCAATCCAAATACTCGACTTGGACTTACCGTTTTATTCTTATTATTCTTTTTAAATAGAAGGTTATTAATAAGAAACTGGGTTGTTTCATTTGGAACCTTTATCAAAAAGTCGATTTTTTTTTTTACAATTTTAAAAAATTGAAACCATTTCTTTGTCAATTTTATAATTTGTTTGTCGAGTTCTTTAATAATTGGTTTAAAAAAAGAAGGTCGTTTTCGAGGGGAACCAAAAGGAAGTTCAGTTTCCATTCCCCAAACTGTTAAAAAACAAAAATTATCTTGTTTATTTTGGTTCTGTTTTTTCATGTGATCTTGATAAGAAGGTGTTATCATTGATCTGTGCCAAGGTTTTAGATAGAAAGGAAATAATATCTTTATTTAAATCCCATCTTTTAACCAGTTTTTTGGAAATTCTGTTTATGATAACTGAACACCATTATAGGTACATTTAACATGCATTTCTTTATTCCACTCTTCAAAATCCTCAGACCACTCAGGAAGTTGGAATAATAATATACGACTTATATTTTTTACGATTATCAATAAAGGTAATATAATATATTTTCTAAGACTTGACTGAGTTATTAACATGAAACCTCTTATTACTTGAGCAAATAGGATGGTATCCCAGGCTTCAGCTATTTCTATTCGTGCTTTTTCTTTTCTTTTTTCTTCTTCTCTTTTGTATTCTTTTTTTTGTTCTTCTTCTTTTGGTTCTTCTTCGGTATAATCAGAAATCTCAAATTCCTTAGGTTTTTCCATATAATTTTTAAAAATCTGTTTAATAATATTACCAGAAAAAAAAGAAGATTTATCTATTCTGTCTAAAAAAAGAGGTGAATGTATATTTGCTTGAAAAAATTCCCAAATAACAATTTTACGTCTTTGAACACGCATGGAACCTTTTATTATGTCTCGGCGAAAATCTGATTGTTGTGAATAACGTATCAAAGCTACTTCTTCTGTTTGATCCGATTTATTTGGATCGATGTTATTAGAATAATTAATATCGGGATTCTCGTCGTTATCAGTAAAAATAACTACACGTTTGGCTTTCCTGGATCGAATTTGATGATCCGTTGGCACATCGTCTTCATTTTGTCTTTCTTGTTGTTCTAAATCATCAATCAATTTGTATGACCAGGATGGAACTTGTTTACTAATTTCTCGTATTCCTAATAATTTATTATTTTTTTTTAGTCCTATGATTGCATCAACTAAAAATGTAAATAATTTTTCTTGATCTTCTGAACCCATTTGTCCTTCTTCTGGAAGTAAATAAATTCCTTTCAGATTGAATGTTGATTCCCCAGAAAATTGACTCATTAAAGGCATGAAATGCCTAATTTCTTTTGATATTGCTTTTTTATTAAATGTCCCTTTTTGCTGTTCAAATTCGTGGTAATTATAATCATTCCGAAGAATACTATGAATCTTATTTATAAAAATTCCATCTATCCAATTTTTGACTCCAGTTTCATTTAGAATAGAGGGTGAAAAGCATTTTTTTTATTCCACGATAGGATCCATTTAAGAAAGGATCATTTATTTTTGGCAAATATTCCTTTTTAACTTTCTCATTGCATAATCGAGTTTTTTTATCGAGTACATCTATATAAAAAAGTCCTTTGTCTAGAACTGCAATTCTATTAGCAAATTCATTGCTTAAGTTGTTTTCTTTTTTGTTCATTGGTATAAATCCAATAATTGTATAGTTCATCGTATAATAATTTTTCTGGTGTAGACAAAGAAATCTTTCTTTGTATCATTTCCCAGAAAATTGATAAACTGGGTGGATATGTAAAAGAAATTCTTTGTTTGCCATCATTTTGACATGTATCAAAAAAATATTGTGACATTTCATTTCTTACCGCATTTTCAAATCGATTGTTTTTTATATATCGCGTTGGACGATTCCAACGTTTATAGTCGAAAAGAAGAGAAAGAAGGGGTTTTTCAAACCAGAAGAGGTTTTTTTTTTCTTCTTTAAATATTTCTAACTTCGAAATATCTTGATTGCCAGAATAAGAAGTTGGGCTATTTTTATAGTATGCTTCTTTTAAGTGCAAGTGGAATTCATCCTTTGTTTTGTCCTTTCCATTCACTCGGATCTTTTCCGTTTCATCAATTTTGTCCGGATCCTCCTTTTCTTCCGAAAAAGGGAAGGAGAAGGATCTTCTTCGGTGAATCCTTCTTCCTGTTTAGTCTCCTTCGTTTCGGAAGTTTTGTCTATTTCGACATCTGTTTCTTCCTCACTTTCTTTCGTTTCTGAGGTTTCTTTCAGTTTCTTAGTAAAAATGGGTGACGGCATTCTGCCTAAATAGTAGACACAGGTAATAAATAAGAGAATACTAAAGATTCGAGCCATAGAATTTTTAAATTCGGACACAAGATACTTATTAGATCGAATAAGTACATTAGATCGAATAGAATGATTTTGCTGTATCCAAACTAATACCAACCCAACCCATTTCATGAATAAAATGTGACCAATTAACCAACCAACAAAACTACTTGTTACAAATAACATCTTGTTGTTGCATCGAAACATATAAATGTTTACTAATCTGGCTAACATTGAACTTGGTAAAAT
>OY804555.1:18321377-18323877 GCA_963680865.1 Spergularia marina
AGTGAGTTTTTTATGTTTTATGTAGTGAGTATATAGGCTCTGGTTGCTCGCTGTTCAAGAATTATTGTTTAGGCAGTTCATACCATCCATACATAGTGTTTTGATCTAAGATTTCAATTCTTCCATGTTTCAGCAGTAGCATACTGTTCCATGGAGCTAAGGTCCGAAATAGGGAAAAACAAGTGTTTCCACGCCTCTACCACCCAGTCAATTCTGTTCCACCTAATACCCCTTTCATGGCCACATATCTTTCCGGCTAAGGAATGGGACATCTTTCTCCTCTTACATGAATCCAATTTTCATTTCATCCGGGAAAAGCCATCTTTTTCTCAACAATGTCTTTGTCATTTGATCCAATAGTGTTCCATTAGATAGGAACAGATTTGATAAATACTGATAACTCTCGGATAGAGTATTAGAACGGCAAGATCCATTCGATAATGAACTATTGGTTCTAAACCATCTCTGGCGATTAATCAACAATTCAAAGTGCTTTTCTTGCGTATTCTTGATAAACCAGCGTTTATATATAGATGTAGGAGTATCCTTTTGGGAAGTCAGAAGCCCCTTTGACATCTCTTCATCTGTAAAGAATTCTCGATGTGAAAACACAGATACAGAGGGCTGATCTTTGGATAGGAAAAAGAGTGGATCTACAGGATCCCAAATGAATTGGCTTATTCGAAAAAAGCCCTGTTCTTTGTAAGATGTATCTCGTGTCTGGTACTGCATGGTTCCACTCTGCAAGAACTCCGAATCATTCTCTTGAAGCTCATCCTCTTCATCATAAATGATCCGCTTGCCCCGCAATGACCCGGCCCAATAAGGAAATCCCAATTCATTGGGCCTTTCGATACAATCAAATAGAAAGCTCCGGGGGTTCCATATTCTAGGAGCCCAAACTATGGGATTGAATAAATCCTCCTCTATCTGTTGCGGATCGAGGGCTCCCTCCCCCTTTTCCAATTCCGATTCGTATTTTTCATAGAGAAATCTATGATCAAGGATAGAATAAGATCCTTTTTGCATCATATCTAAGGGATTCCTTAGTTCGGGCCGAAGAAACAATGTCACTCGATCATTATCAAACTGACTGCAATCTTTTTCTGTACGTGAGGATCCCACCAGAGCGCCTTCTACTTTTAATAGACCATGAACTAGATTAGAATCATTCTCAACGAGTCCATAAGAAGTGATCCCATTTTTTTCATCGGGTCCGGGTAGAGACCAAAGATCTTGAGCGACTGATCCGGTAGAACAACTCAAAAGATAAAGAAGTATCGTTAATTTCTTCATGCTCGTTCCAAGTTCGAAGTACCATTTGTACAAAGAAGAATCCCCTTCGTTACATGATTTCTTCTTCATATAGATAGATATGGGATCTATAGGGCAATTACTTAGAAGTACATTTTGTGCAACAGCCCTTCCTATCTGATAGAAAAAGATCCCATGATCCTGAACCGATCTTACCTGGGATCGCAAATCCCAAGTTTCTCTATGAAGAGCGGATCTAATTGTATTAGTGTCTATAATTGATTTCTTCTGTGTAATACTAATCGATAGGGCCTTATTAGTAAGTGCTACAAGATCTCGTACATTGGAACCCATGGTTATGGACCCGAATCCATTAGTATGGAACATTTTCTTTTCCAAGTGAAATCCCCTAGTATATGAAAGAGTGAAAAAGTGCTTTCGTTGTTGTGGAATAAGAAGCCTTCGTATCTTAATGTATTTAATTTATTCGGAGCTATTAGAGCGGGATCCACTTTTTGAGGAATATGAGTCGAAGCAATAACAAGAATATTTCTAGTGGACCATCTTTCACAATCCCTGGACAGATAGTTCACTAATAGGCCGAGGGATAAGTAATTCGACTCATTCACATCCAGATCATGAATATTTGGGATCCATATTACGCAAGGAGACATTGCTTTTGCTAATTCGAATTGAAGGGTGATAGAAAATGGGTCGATTTCCGGCATCATATCCATAGTTAGCGCATTCATCATAGTTAGCAGCTCCAGCTCCGTATCAAGGTCACGATCGATATCGTCACTAGCATCAATATCGTCACTAGCATCAATAAGAAAACCTTTAAGCTTGTTATCCAGGAACTTGTTCAAAAATACCGTAATAAAAGGAACATAGGAGTTTGTCACTAGGTATTTGACCAAATAGGATCGTCCAGTTCCTATTGAACCTATCACTAAAATACCCCTATAGAGGGATAAGGCTAAGCGGAGCGAAAAGGGTTTTTCATGAGATGGGAAATGAAACCTATTAGCCCCACACGAGGTTTGTGAATAAGTGATTGTCTGATAATGAGCAAGGAATACCCGTCTTTCTACTAAACAAGATGTATTGAACTGATAATTCATTAGATACTTTTTATGAATGTCAACTAAGTATCGTAAGTAAATTGCTCCCGGTTGTTCAATCATTTGATAACCAGAGTCATTTTTTAATAAATGATCACTATGAGTCAGACTCAATAGAATTT